>JADGJL010000498.1:0-19868 GCA_027600665.1 Irineochytrium annulatum
ACTATTAGCGAAAGCAACCCGAAAGGTCTTACAGTCGCAAGCCCGCACCGCCTCATGCCACTCCCGAAGCTCAACATCTGAAAACATTAATTTCAGGAGCAACTTCGCTCATGACCTTACTGCATAGCGCTATTTTACGCCTCAAAACACAGATGCTAAAGGCGATCGGATTTTGGATGGAAAAACGCAAACATACTTCTTGACGTCATCCGGATTGCTCGAGCTCAGCAGCTTGATGGCCATAAGATAGTAGGCAATACCGCTTTTGTACGACTTGAACTCGTTCGCTGCTCGATCACCAGCCCGCCACAAAGCAATTTGCGCGACGGTAGCCGTGTTATTCGAAAGGTCGGAACGAGTAATCTCCTCAATAAGCTTCTTCGTCTGCTGCACGGCCTCGTCGCTTGAGGTCTCAGGATCCAGCGAAGCCAAAAAATAAATCTTCGTGAGGCTGATTTTCTCAAAGAGCCGGGTATCCATTTTATCATGACCCAACGCTATTGAATCTGCTCCTTGAAGAGCAAGCTCGAAGCTTTTCTCCGAGATGATATGTAGGATGGATATGAAGCTAACCATCCTTTTATTTCCAGGCGGGATGAGCAGACGAAATATCAAATCTCACATGTCGATGAAAGCTTCGCTATCCGCCAATATCGCCACATCTTTCCGCATCGACTGGTAGACTACATCTCAGATATAGAGGCTAGAGCATTCCAGCAAACCATAATTGTATTCTTCGATCGGTCTCCCTTGCTCTTTCAAGATGGCGAACTTCAGGTAGTAAGCAGTTAAGGCCGCAAGACCGGTAGCATCCTTATTGTTTCGTCATGACTTCATGAATATTCGAACTACCGGTAAAACGGCATCAACCGCGTTCTCGGCTCCATCATAGTTGCCTAGCTTCATAAGCGACCTGGCCATTAATATCAAAAGCTCCGCCTACAATCGTTTAAGAGATTTCAGCAGAAAGAACCCACTTTCGCCTCCGAAGCGAACTTCCCTCGCAGGTCCGACTTCGTTAAAGCTTCCAGACCTTTCTTCAACCTTGTGCAGTCAGTTCAACGACACCATCATCAAGTAGTATACCATTGAAAGCGAAGCGAGTCATCGGTCGCATTCCGTGCGCAACGACTAACGACCTCCACCAAAATTTCCATCTGCGCCAAAATAATTTAAACGACGAAAGTTTACGCGTCAAACCTCATTGTATCCAATCGCGTTGTCGGTGATAAAGCCAATCGCCTTATTCAATAACATGAATGCCACATTCGACTGATTTATTGACCAGAGCAGGTCTGCCTGATACACTCCAAGGATAAAGGATGCCTTCGCATCGAGGAGGCCGAAACTCTCATTCTCCATAAGCTGGGCCGCTTGCGTGTAACATGCCTCCGCTGATATACCGTCAGAAATAGTCTTTATACAAGGAGCACCCCTTGTAAACTTCAAAGCATCGAACCACGCCTTTATAAAAACTCGGTAAACACGGATAGAACATGCTCATCGGATTCCCCACCCGTCCAACTTTGGTCGTCAACGTGACCAACTTCGATGCGGCGAGATGAGTCAGCGGGAACGTTTGCGAGGCTTTGATTAGCAGAAGCGCCGCATTCCGCATCTTGGCCACCATCTCGAAGCTCTCCTGGCCAGACTAAACGAGGAGAGCACGGTTCAACCTTGCATTATGCGGACCATGAAGATCGCATACTTTGCGGTCGACGGACGAATTCCACAGATCAACCCCGGTCTTGTCCAGCTGCTCGCGCGCGTCGCTCGTCAGTGGCTTCGGCATCGCGCCAAAGTACGATGATAGGACCCCTTCGACGTCCTCCCAGGTTCCATCGAAGGGCAGTATCATAGCCATCCTACGTGTGAAATCGTCCAAGTCCGAAAAAGTGGCGCGGTGACAGTTATTTATTATTGATTGCATTTTGTAGATCATATTCACAGCAACGAAGTAAGAGATGGTTAAGGACATATCAAATGCTTGTCGGAACGATGTGACATCCCAATAGACCATCCCCTTCCCACTTCCTCGGAGTTATTGTGATATCCGTAACTACGCCGGTCCGGTCCACGCTGACGCGAATCGGTTTCTTGCTTTAGCGTTAGTATTACACTCTTAAATGCAGCAACCTACATTCACATTCGCAGCCACAACCTCAGGGATGCCCTTAAGACCGCCATTGTTATTAGTTACCTTTCCAAAACTGCAGAAGTTAGAAACACGACATCGTTTCAGCCTGTCCAACCTTAAGATCTTGTCGCCGATCCGTAAACCTCCTTGATCGGCCGGTGACCCCGAAACTTTGTTTTTCACCAGGGCGAAAGGAATGCGCATGACCGGTGGTGCCGACTTGGCCTCGGCGAATACGTCGTGCATGGTGGCCTCAATCTCCTTCATCAGCAGCATGTGGTCGGTCCTGGCTGCGGGAAGTAAGCGTATGCTTAACATCTTCAAACGGGACATGCAAAACCATACCTGTTGCCAACATGGCCCTTGTGTGGCGGACGGTGTAAACGTCGACATCGGCTCTCGGAAAGCCATCCTTGTCGACCAGTGCAGCATTGATGTCGACGCCGTGCTGTGTCAGATTTTGAGCAACAACTTCCACATCTCGAAGTACCCAACTGAACGAATGACGTCTTCGAGGTCCTTGATGCGTCCTTCGAGCTCGTCCTTCTTGGCCGCCAGATCGTCGAACTTGCTCCGCGCTGTCATCCCCGTCATCGCTACTGATGAGTGTTGGTGGTCAGTGATCGACAAGCCTTCTAGTTTTCGGACGTTTCTGAACGGACGCTTGATTAACTCGCAACCCACACAACACACCGCCCGCTAGAATGGACGACGACTCAGATGCCATGGGCGGCGCGTCGCAGCCCCGACGAAACGTTGCCCGTCCGGTACGAACGAAGATATGCACGCCATTCGCTCCAGATTGCTCAACCATGACACAGCCGATGAAGATGTTCAACGACGCCATCCCGAAGGTGGTAGACGAAACGGCTGAGGAAGGCCGCATCAGCTTCGAGCGCTTTCTGGAATCGTGAGAGACCGAGCCTGCAACTACCACCTCTGACAACAGCCCATTCCGTAGTTACGAAGACGAGACCGGGGAGCTTTTCTACGTGGAACAGATGAAGGCCCTCCATCGCCATGAGTCGACCACCATCTACGTGGACTACAGTCACCTGCTTAATTTTGAGGAAGGCTCTGGGGCGCTTTCGAATTTGATTCAGTCGCAGTTCTACAGGTTCGCATCTCACGCTGCTATCGGCGTACCCTCTGACTATAAGTACAGAATGGAGCCGCACCTGCGAAGAGCGGTGCAAAATCAAGTGCGCGTGCACAATCCGGGGTACCTTCGGCAGAGCTCTGGAGCAAGTATTTCCGACGAGGGCGGGATGCGTGAATTCTCCATCGCTTGGTATAATATGGACGGTTATAGAAGGTAGCGGTTACTTGACGACGGCTTGGTCCTAATCATTATTGATGAGGCTGCGACAGGTCCGCATGGATATGCTTGGAACTCTTTGTCCGATTTCCGGCACAGTTACGAGGACGTCAGAGGTACGGCCCGAGCTCTTGTTCGGCACCTTCAAATGCAACGATTGCGGGTCCATTGTGAAGGACGTTGAGCAGGAATTTAAGTACACTGAGGTTGATGCAAGTGGATAATCTAGCCCGCTAACTTCGTTGCATAGCCGAGCACGTGTTTAAACCCTATCTGCATGAACCGCTCCGACTTCGAGCTGCTGATAGAGAAGAGCAAGTTTGCGGACTGGCAGAAGGTTAGACTTCAAGAGAACGCAAATGAAGTCCCTAGCGGCGCCATGCCACGGAGGTACAAGCACATTGCCGCAAGCGAGAAACTGAATGACTTGTTAGCATGGACGTTATTTTGAGAAATGAGATGTGTGATCGCCTCAAGGCTGGGGATACTGCCATTATCACAGGCTGCCCTATAGTTGTACCTGACATTATGCAGCTTATTGGTAAAAGCTCTCTTCCACTGTCGCGTACTAATTCTCGTAGGGTCGCAGGCTGAGGCATCTCGTGAGGATCCCGGAGGACGCAGCCGAGGTTTGTAAGAATAACTAAGTATCGAGAGTAAACATTACATTCAGAGGGATTCTCGTCCGAAG
This sequence comes from Irineochytrium annulatum, assembly GCA_027600665.1. NCBI lineage: Eukaryota > Fungi > Chytridiomycota > Chytridiomycetes > Chytridiales > Chytridiaceae > Irineochytrium > Irineochytrium annulatum. Next base: position 4,147 of record JADGJL010000498.1, read on the forward strand.
GCTTCACCGGCCTGAAGGCTCTCGGAGTAAGGGACCTTACATATAAGCTCACCTTCCTCGGGAGCTTCGCGCGCATCGGTCACGACCGCAACTCTCTCACGGCCATGCACGACACATTCGAGACGGGTGACATCGCCGAGATTGAGAAGCAGTTCAGCAAGCAAGAGCTCGCGGAGATCACGGCGATGAAGGAGGACCGGGACCTATACCATAAGATCGTTACGAGCATTGCCCCGCACATCTTTGGTACTACCATGCGTCGAAAGAGTTCATCTGATGCCGCTGTTATAGGTCACGAGGACATAAAGAAGGGCATGCTCCTGCAGCTCCTGGGCGGCGTTCACAAGAAAACGCCCGAGGGTATCAATCTTCGTGGCGACATCAACGTCTGCATTGTCGGCGATCCCAGTACCGCGAAGTCGCAATTCCTGAAGTAAGTCTCATGCACGACTTGGTAAAATTCACTATACAAAGATACGTGGCCTCGTTCATGCCGCGAGCAATTTATACCTCCGGGAAAGCGTCTAGTGCTGCGGGTTTGACGGCTTGTGTGGTAAAGGATGAAGAGACCGGCGAGTTCACTATAGAGGCTGGCGCGTTGATGCTGGCAGATAATGTACCCGTTACTTCGGTCGCCTTTGTCTTTGTCTCATTATCCTTTTCTCAGGGAATTTGCTGCATCGACGAATTCGATAAAATGGACCTTACCGATCAGGTTGCAATTCACGAGGCTATGGAGCAGCAAACTATTAGCATAGCAAAAGCCGGTATTCAGGCGACTTTGAATGCGCGAACGTCTATCCTCGCTGCGGCGAACCCTATTCACGGGAGATACGACAGAAAACTCTCACTTAAGGTAGCGCATCGTCTAAAAAATTACTTTCGCTCATTTATTTTTCAAAGCAAAACATTGCAATGTCCGCACCCATTATGTCTCGTTTCGATCTGTTCTTCGTCGTCCTGGATGAATGTGATCAAACAACCGATTTCAACGTTGCGCGGCATATCGTGAACTTCCACCAGAACATAGAGGAGGGAGTTAAGCCGGAGTATTCAACCGAGGTTTTACAGCGGTACCTTAAATACGCGAGGGCGATCAAGCCAAAGGTGAATAGCATATGTGCAGCACTTTTATGCGCTAACCGGCTTGCGTTAGCTTACGCAAGAGACGCGCGAATATCTCGTAAAGGAGTATCAACGCGTCCGCCAAGAAGACGCGACGGGGGTCCACAAGGCGTCTTATCGGATCACGGTCCGTCAGCTTGAGTCGATGATCCGTCTGTCGGAAGGCCTCGCGAAACTTCACTGCGAACAGACCGTCACGATAGCCCGCGTTAAGGAGGCCGCGAAGCTGCTGCGCAAATCCATAGTGCGCGTCGATAGGGACGACGAGGAGCTTGAGGATGTTGACGACGATAACAATGGTGGCGAAGGGGGCGGCGGGCAGCAACCTCCAGAGGGCGGCGTTCCTACCGGAAGGCAGGGAGATGGGAGTCAGGGGGGGAAAGGCGATGAGCCGGAGCCGGATCGGATGGATGTGGACGAAGGCGAACAAGACACTGCGCAGGCACTACAACCGCCGCAGGAAAAGCAGGTATGCGGTCTCATCATTTTCACCTTGCCAAAAGTCTGTAACTCCACCCGTACAAGCCAAAAACTCTTAAAATGAACGCCGAGGAGTTCAACAAGATCGCGGGCTGGATCGTTAGCTTCGTAAAGAAGGCGAGCATGCGCGATGAAGACCAAGGCGTGCGACGGAGCGATTTGATCACGTCATGGCTTGAGGAAAAGGAGTCGCAGCTGAACGACGAGGAGGACCTGAAGCTGGAGAAGAAGAAGGTCAAGGGCGTTGTCAGCCAGCTTATAAAAAAGGTGCGTGTACACTTCCAACTCCCTTTGTTTCTGATGATGATGCGCCAGTATGAAATTTTGCTGCCGATTGTGGACGCGACCAGAGGAGAGGACGATATGGCGGAGGACGCGGTTGGCAAGGACGCGGCGCAGAACGCACAGAACGACCCGTTTTTATTGATTCACCCGAACTACTTGCCCGAGGAGGGCATTTCGACGGACAAAGTTAAGAAGGGCTATGTGTAGAGCGGTGTTGAAGTATAGTTATTCCTAAGATGGAGGTTGTCAGGACGAAAACTGGACTATGAAAATATTTATTTAGTAAATTGAATACGCATATATGTGACAGTTACAACGACAGAGCATACACACAGTATGTGCGCAATGGTATTGACAACAGTTACATCTGCTCACCCAAGGAGGGGTGTCGACTGAAGGACGCGTGGAATATGCTTACTGAAGTTTTCAACACGAAAAGCTAGACTAAATGCAATTAGTAGTAAGTAAACCCGGTTCACAAAGGCGAATATTTGTCATTTAACGCGATATGAGCGCCATTAGCTTACAACAGATGGGGGGTGTGGCGTAGTCGGCGGTCAAACAGTTCACGTTTTTCGAGTGTCCCCTCTTCTTCATCCATTGCCAATATGGTGCGTGTGAACACGATCGGTCGTGCGTGCGGGAGGACGTTTTCTGCGTCCACCGGAAGCTAAGCTCGCAGAGGAATGGTCACGGAAACGCGGAATCGCAAGGCTTTTAGGCGACGGGATGATATGATCGTGCGGGACGGCTGCTCGCGCTGGAGGCGTGCGGGAGGAGGCATGCGGATGGCGGTTGGAGGGTCGTGTTGTTGAAGGGCTTGCGGAGGGCTTCTGGAGGGGCTCACGAACCGCGCAAGCGATCTGAGACTAATTCCTTGCCAACAGCCGACCAGGCTTCACAAGAACAGGAAGTCCCGCGGACGTGAGTGGCTTTTGGAGTTTCCCGCTTTATATTCGCGAGGCTAACTCGCTTTTCTGCGCATTTAACAGACGTTTCTTGCGGCCACGGTCGTGTGGGCAAGCACCGCAAGCACCCCGGTGGTCGAGGTCTCGCCGGGGGCCAGCACCACCACCGGATCAACATGGACAAGTACCACCCTGGGTACTTCGGCAAAGTCGGTATGCGTCAGTTCCACGTGACGAAGAACCAGTACTTCTGCAAGACAATCAACCTCGACCGCATCTGGACGCTCGTGCCTGTGAAGGACAGGAAGGCGGCTGAGAAGAACCCCTCGGGTGCCGTGCCCGTTGTGGACCTTACGCGCTCGGTGTGTAGTTCTCGCAGGTGCTGGTAGTGTTGGTGGCTTATGGGGTTATTTTTAGGGCACCACCAAGCTCCTCGGCAAGGGGAAGCTCCCCAAGATCCCATTTATCGTGAAGACCCGGCTCATCTCCCGGAAGGCCGAGCTCAAGATTGTCGCGGCGGGCGGGAAGGTCGAGCTGGTTGCTTGATCTGGCTGTCATGCGGGGGATGACGGTGATTTGGCCGCTAGAGATTTTGCTTCAGAGGGATATTCTTCGGGGTGAATTTCTGGTTTGCGCCGGGGTTGGGGTGTGTTGGTTGGATTTTGTTAAGACGATGTCTGCCGAAGCAGCTGTTAGCGCCTGTGGAAGCGACTTGTTTGCAATAAAGTTTATATATTGCAATGACATGAATTGTTAGGTGAATTTTTTTATGGGCGGCGTTTGCTCCCGAAGTTCGGCATTATATGGCCATCGCCCAGGAAATGAAGGTTTGCAAGCCCGTGTTTGCAGTGTGTCTCACACTCCGCACACTCCGCAATCTGCGACCGTAGGGTCGTGAATCGCGCCGTTCGTTATCCATTCTCGACTTTGTGGACCATCGACTGCTGCGATGATCGAGAAGAAGGCAAGGGCACCACCGTCGAGGCTGGCAAACGAGATGAGAGGTGATGATAGCGACGACGACATCCCTCTTGCACAGTCGGCAGCCTTGCCACCCAGTGGCGTCGGGGAGCCAGCAGCCGTAGCCGAAGCTGACGCCGCCTCCGCATCCGGCCTTCCAAGTTCTTACTATCAACGATATACAAGGACGTACCACATAGGATCTTACTCTAAGACATCCACTGCCTCCTCGACCGCCCCGTCGCGCCCAACGCAAGCCCGCGGCGTGAACCTCTCTTCCCCGTCAATAAACGCTCCGCACCCCGGTTCCTCTTCCGTCGTGTCATCAGACCACCTCTCGGCCGCCGTCGACAACCTCTTCCGGATGGTCGAGCAGCGCGTCGTGCCGACAATCCCCAAACCATCGGCTACCGCGCAACCACCAACGCCCGGCGGGCCGCGCGACAGGTCCTCATGGACCTCGACGGCCATCCACTCAGAGGTATCGCGTTTGTATCGGTTCGGCGAGAACGACCCAGAGACTCCAATGCCGACCGGCGTGGGATATCAGGAACCTGGGTACGGCGCGCCCGGGTTTGGATCCTTAGGCAGGCGGAAGTCCTGGTCAGGCGCGCTTGCGGACGGCAGGTCGCGGAGCCTGAAGCGGAATAAGAGCCGTGGCCGGAGTAGGGGATTAGACAAGGTCGAGGAGGATGAGGACGAGAGGAAGCGGGCGAGAATGGCGTTAATTATGTTCTTTGCCGGGTTTATCCTTTTCCCTTGTTGGTTTGTTGGCGCGACGTCGCGGTCGACGTCGAGATGGAGGGTCGCTAATTTAGTTATGTCAGTTTTGGTCATTCTGGGTATGCTTGCTGGAGCGGGGTTTGTTATTGTGAAGTTTGTGGTGAAGAAGTGAGTTGAGTTCGTAAGCGATTGTTTTTTTTTTTATTATTAGCGCTTTCTGTTTCCGTTGTCGTTTCCCCTTCGCATTCTGTTTGCCTACAGTATATATCATTATTGTTGGCACGTTTCTTTCGACACGCCTTTTCTGCACGTCTTTAATACTAACACTAAAGCTCTAGTTGCTACTTCTCCAGTGGACGCATACGTTGTAGTTGAAAATACACATGCGTGGGAGGTTAGAAAAAGGAGAATTCATTAATTACGTTCCACTATCCTTTCTTGCAAAGAGATACTGTTAGGAGCCACGCGATTCACGTGCCAGTTGTGTATTAAATGTCAATCGCGTAAATCCGGCCTCTATCGGACGCCGGGAGGAGCCCAGGATGATACTCTGCTTTCACCCCCTCGTCCATCGTCGTCCTCGTCCGCTTCACCTCTATCTGGCTCGTTTTAACACCAACGTCCACCTCACCCAAACCTCCACGCTATACCCAGCAGCCAGATGCACGAGGCATAGAGGGGCCGCCCCAAAGGGCTCTACCGAAAGGTCCAGGTGCTCCAATACGGCGCCTTTGACTGAGACTAACTTATGAGATCATCAGGGGCCCAACAGGTTAACAACGCCAGAAAAGGCAGGGCCTCGGCTGCAGGAAAGCCTTGACTCTCGAGGCTGTGGAATGTGGTATGTTTGCGGCGTGTATGGGAGCTTATGATGCTAAATTATTGCTCTTGATGAGGGAAACGTAAGGGAAGTGTTTATGCCTTTGACGCTTTTCGAAGGAGGCAGGATGACATGTACTTTCATTTACTACGAGATAAATGTCGTTTCTCACCGATACTCCGACATAAAAAAATAGCAATTGACTTCTTACTCGCGCATCGCCACTGAGTCTCAATGTAAAGGGTACCGCAATCACGCAGGTTTTTAAGACAAGCGCCGCTATGTACGTAACTCAGTGTGCATAAGAGCTGCTGTCGGAGGCACGGGTCAGCGGGGCATCACATGCGACGACGAGACATCGCTTGCGGTTGTGGCGTTGGTCACGAGTGGGCTAAACCGCCAGGTCCAAAGAGGCTTGTGAATCCTCCATCGCGTGGCTGCTTCCTTCAGGCTTTCGCACCAACACAGCGGCTTCTTCGCTGGATCGTGGTGATCGTCGATAGCACACGTCGACGGAGCAGTTATTGCAGCATCCGCCTCTGCCTGACGTAAGAGACGTGCTTGTAGCAATCAGACTCCTCGTCGTTCAGTGGCAGTGGCTGATTGTGTGTCGCTGCAGCGATCTAGCGCGACGGCTCGGGCTTGACACTGTTGCGTGCGAGTACTCGCGGTACCTTAATTAAGGTGATCATGATATTGACTCGCTTTAGCGACTAAGCACAATTGTTTCGGCTCCTTGCGGGTAGAACGACGATTTAGGCTTATCGCTACAGAAGCGCCTATCACCGACGACACGCCAATTTACAATGCTGTCACATACTGGCGCAGGGCCAACGGGTACCCTCGAAGTCAAAGTGAAAATTACTCACAAAATCTTACAGCTTCCGCTCGTGCCGAGCAAGGAGAGGAAGGGGAAATTGTCGTCAGAAAACCGAACGGCAAGGGCAAAGATGAGAGCAAGTCTGAGGAGAAGTCACTTCAAGATACAAGCCCAGATGACCAAATTCCTCAGAACGACTTTCCCCCGGTGCACAACGGATGGTTTTGGAAAGACTACATCAAGCGTTCACCCGATGGATGGATTGAAAGGAACCTTGATCTGCTTTACCACACCGGACCTTTGCCGCTAAACGGGGAGCCTTCAATGGAAAGCTTGATGTCGGCTGGTCTCATTACTCCGTCAAATCTACACTACGTTCGTAACCATGGGGTCGTCCCAAGATTGGATTGGGATTCGCATAGAATCTCGGTGGAGGGGTTAGTTCCGCGTCCTCAAACCTTCACTATGAATGAGATAGCGGCTTTTAAGTCAGTTAAACTTGCCGTCCAAGTCACCTGCGACGGCAATAGAAGGAAGGAGCTGAATGTCATTAAGCATACGGAGGGATTCAATTTCGGACCGGGCGCCACGGGGTGCTCCATGTGGAAAGGCGTACCTTTGTATGTTCTGCTCCGGCATTGCGGAATAACGTATGAGAGCGTGATAGAAGACGGAGAGGCGGAAGGATATCGTCGCAAGTTCGTCTGTTTCGACGGGTCGGATAAGCTCGCCAATGGCATATATGGAGCAAGTGTGCCGCTCGAGTGGGCCGTCGACCCGTTAAAGGATTTTATCATCGCGTATGAAATGAACGACGCGCCCCTGCCTCCAGATCACGGATTTCCTGCGCGGATGATTCTGCCTGGTATCGTTGGAGGCAGAATGGTGAAATGGCTGAAGCGGATTGTGATCTCGAACGAGGAGTCCACGAGTTGGTACCACGGCCGTGATAACAAGGTTCTTCCGTCCCACGTTGATAAAGCGATATCGGCAAAGTATTGGAACAAGCCGGAGTTTTCGTTGTACGAAATGTGTCTTAACTCCGTCATAACCTCACCCGAGCACGGGACGTGGATCGATATCATGAGAACTACCGATAAGATCCCGTTCAAAGGATTTGCATACTCGGGTGGCGGGCGAAGAATCATTTCTATTTTGCTGTCATTAGACGGCGGCGAATCTTGGAACGAGTGCGACTTCAAGTATCCTGAGAATGCAGTGCGGCATGGTAGCCGTTACTGGACTTGGTGCCTTTGGAGTACAGAGATTGCAGCCTGGCGATTGCTTGGGGCCAAAGAAGTTTCGGTACGTTGGCCTGATATGGAGAGCTTTTGTTTGACAATGATCAGGTCCGTGCAGTCGACGAGGCTCATAACACGCAGCCGGAAAAATTGTCGTGGAATCTATTAGGTACGCGTAAGCCCATTTTTAGCGCAATTGGTACTAAGGGGCGTAGGAATGATGAACAACGCGTATTATCGAGTTAAGCTGCGGTTCAGCGAGTTTGAAAAGACAGAAAGAGGGAAGAAACCGGAAGCGCCTCGACCATGGGTGCAGATTCAGCATCCCGTGCTTCCAGGTAGCGCAAGCGGTGGGTGGATGGCACCCGACGGAGAGACGGCCGATCGCGCGCAAATTTTAAATGGTGTTGTCACCGACATGGAAACGCTCGGATTTCACGGCAGCCTGACGGGTAAAGAGTTTACAATGGAGCAAGTTGCCCAGCACAACAAGCCTGACGATTGCTGGATTATTGTGGACGGTGCAATATATGACGTTACTATGTACATGGACGAACATCCTGGAGGCGGCGCCCCGCTGGCGTTGTTTGCTGGTGGCGATGCCTCCAAAGCGTTTCACGATATCCACGCGCACGATGCTTACGAGATTCTGAGCTGGTATCGAATCGGAATCCTTGAACGTCGTAATCTCGTTGCTCTCGGAGCAAAACCGAGAATAGATCACTTGGCTCTTATAACTGCGGAGAAATGGGTGGACGGCAAGATTGTAAAAGTGACCCAGGCGACCAAAGACGTAAAGCGGATCCGGTTCGATTTGAAAGCGGGAGATTTGGATAAAGCGTGTAAAATTGGCCTTCCTGTCGGGCAACACGTTTTGTTGCAAGCGAATGTCCACGGTGTCGATATTGCGCGGCCATATACACCTATCACCCCTGTGGGTGAAGACGAAGATGACGGATGTCTAGAGTTCATCATCAAGATATCTCGCCCTAAGAACGGAGAATCCGCTGGGAGGCATTTGACCCCGTACCTCGACACATTAAAGGAGGGCGACGTGGTGAAGATGAAGGGGCCTTGCGGTCCTATTATCTACTTCTCTGAGGACTGCTTCCTCTCGCATGGGAATATGTTTAAAGCGGAGCGGATCAATTGCGTCGCGGGAGGAACGGGGATAACGCCCATGTATCAGATTATCCGCGGTGTCCTCAAAGGATCGGAGAAGGTGAAGGTGGCGTTGCTGTATGCAAACCACTCAGAATCCGACATTTTGATGGAACAAGAACTGGAGGAGATGGCCGCCAAATTTCCTGATCGGTTTAAATATTGGCCGACCATCAGTAGCACGCACGATGATGGCAATTGGAAGGGCGGCGAAGGTCACGTAAGTATTTTTCATCAGTATTGAAAATGAAGGCTCATCAGCTATTAGATCAATATTCGGATGATGATCGGTCATTTGTTTGAAGCGAGTGACTCGGCAGTGTCGTTTGTGTGTGGACCTCCTGCCATGGTAGATGACGCGATTATTCCCTGCTTGCAAGAGATTGGTTTTAACCATCACAACATTTTTGGATTTTGAGGCCTATTTAAGACCTACATCGTTGCCTTCGTATGATTGCCTGCTCGTGTTTTTCCTGTTACATATTTTTGCCTTAAATGTATTTTATAATACAATCTTGATGACTAAATTTCGCGGAACTAAACAAATGATTTTCCTCCACGTCGTTCCACAAATACTAAGCCGGTGGATATGCCGCAGGTTGTGTTATTCTTGTGGTGGTCGCCTGTGGGACGTAGGCTCTTCGGCGGTTTGGCGATACGGCGACTTCGGCGTTTGGCCACGCGGTATAAGAACCTTCCGTTCCAGCTGCATTCTTCTATCCCACCCTAAACGCCGCAAACTGGAGCCGCGCAGATCAGTCGTTGCATTGGCAGTGGAAGAGGATGATGAGGTCAAACACGAGCAAGTGGGCCTTGCCCATGTCACGATCGAAAGCCGTGCTGCTCGTCCTGCTGACCCTCTTCGCCATCTTTGGAGGAGCCGCATGCGACCCGAACAAGCGCCCGCCGTTAGCTCGGAAACAATCAGGAGAGAGATTGCCGCGTGTCGCCACGGATGGCGACTTACACGGAGCCTCAGGCCCGTTGGCCGGCGGCGCAGCCTGGGTCCCCGGTGATGACATCGCGAAGGAGGATGGAGAGAACGAGGAGGAGACGGCGCGGAGGCTTCAGGCGCAGGAGGAGGTCATGAGGGCGTGGACGGGTGGGGTCAAGGATCACGCCGCGTTGATGAGGAAGGTGGAGAGATACCGGTTGAAGACGAAGGAAATGTTTTATCATGGCTTGAGCTCGTATATGAACGTGGCTTACCCGAAGGACGAGTTGAAGCCGATATCGGGCTCAGGATTCGATACGCTTGGCAAGTCAGTTCTCTTTCACGTGATCATTGTGCATTTCAGCGCGTTAAGGATTGCTAATATCTTGTGTCCTTTTGCTTCTTACTTGCAGCTTCTCGCTCACCCTCGTTGACGCGCTCGACACCCTCATGATTATGAACGACCGGACCTCCTTTCTTCGTGGCGTTCGCCTCGTTTCCAACCTCGACTTCAACATCGACGTGAATGTCTCGGTGTTCGAGACTAACATCCGGGTCCTCGGCGGCCTTCTCTCCGCTCACGTGATGGCGGCGCTCGACCCTGTCATCTCCGCCTCGTACGACTGGTCCCTCCTCGACCGCGCAATCGAGGTCGGTGATCGCCTTGTGGTCGCTTTCGACACACCGACGGGCCTGCCATACGGGACAGTCAACCTCCTACGAGGTGTTAACGAGGATGAGAGCGAAGATGTCTGCACAGCATGTGCGGGCACATTCAGTCTTGAGTTCACGTGGCTCAGCCTTCTGACGGACGATCCAAAGTACGAGCAGGCCGCGCGGAAGGCCGTGAGGGCGCTTTGGCAGAGGCGGTCCGGCATCGACTTGTTCGGGAATCATATCAACGTAAAGACGGGGGAGTGGACTTACAAGGAGTGCACGATAGGAGGGCTGGTGGACTCTTTCTACGAGTACCTCCTGAAGGCGAGCATTGGCTTTGCGGATGAATATGAATACGACGACATGTTCTGGAAGGTAGACAGGAGCCGTCTGTACCTGCATTGAAGACTCAATGTTTGTAGGCATATCGGGCTGTGAAGATCTACATGAGGAGGAAGGACTGGCACATCGACGTCGCGATGGACAACGGCAACTCGTTCAACCCCCTGTTCTACAGCCTTGGCGCCTTCTGGCCGGGAGTTAAAGTCCTGGCGGGTGACGTCAGCGAGGCTATGGATGAACTCGACATGATTTCGATACTTCTTGCCGATACGAACTTCCTGCCTGAGGCATTCAACTTGCAAAAGTTTCAGTACGTGGAAGGGCGGCTCGCGTACCCGCTGAGACCCGAGCTCGTGGAGAGTTTGTGGGTTGCATTCAGGGCGACAAAAAGCCCGAGCATCTTGGAGCTTGCATTTGAGATCGTCGATCGGCTGAACAGCTTGTTAGGTCCATTTCCTGTGCCATATGTTTAACGTTTATTAGGACACGCACTGAGTTTGGCTTCGCCAACGTAAATAACGTGCGGACAATGGTGCTTGAGGACAAGATGGAATCGTTTTTTCTTGCAGAAACACTAAAGGTTTACCTAGCTTTCGTTTGCTTTTATTTATTCGTTTAGTACCTCTACCTTCTCTTTGACCTTCCCAATCCCTATAATCACGGCGCCTATGTTTTCAACAGTTGAGTTGTATCCGTTGTCAATCCAAGTTGCGAAGACTGACAGATCTATCTAAACAGCCGAGGCGCACCCTTTCCCCGTCTGGTCGACGCGCTTCACCTCCCGCCACCCCTTTGAGACCGATGACGACCTCGCGCACCTCCGCCAGCCGCCGCCGCCGGTGCCGCCCGGCGTGGGACCCGACGCGGAGGAGAGCCGGTACGCGGGCGACCTGGCGGACGCGGGCGTGTCGGGCTTGAGGGAAGGCGTGTGTTGGGTTGATGATTGGGCCGTGGGAAGGGAGAAGGTTTTGAGCAAGTGGAAGTTGAGGCGGCCCGTCGTGGTGCGGGAGTGATTTTGATTGTGGCGGCGGCGGTGTCGATGATAATTGATGATAAATGATGTTTTAGATGGCCCATGTGCCAAAGACAGATCATAGCATGTATAGAGGTTTATCGGTTTTGGCTGCGATAGTGATAACAACAAAGTGATGATATTAATTGTATTAAAATTCGCCGTTGTTGGGCTGATTCGTTCCTTCTCTTGCACATTTGGTCTGTGTACGCCTGGCTTTCTCGTTATTGGCTTTCAAGTTTCTCTCGTCCTGCCTATGTGAGTAAAGTTATGTTTTAAAACAAAGATGCTTCACTTGAAGTAACACGGTTACATAGGGTATATTTAGAAGTACACTAATTGTCTGATTACCCTCTCCTTCAGCAGCAAAGATCCCAGAACCTCAATTTGCATACTCAGCAGGGCATAGTCTTACTACGTCATACTGCACCAGATCATACTTTGAAGTGTGATGGCGAGAATGGACGATCTATGTATTCTTTCGACCGGAACAAACGACACCGATGGTCTTGATTCCATAAGAAAAAGAGAGTCTGTGATGGCTGTCCAATACGCGTTTAAAACTTGACACGGCGCGCGGGAGCTTACCGGCCTCGATCGTCGAAACATTCAAGGTCTTGTGGTAGAACACGCGAAGGCATACATTTTCTAATGAAGCCCTTCGTTTTCGCAATGCTGTCATGCTGCTGCGCGAGGCGAGTCCTAGTACGTCCAGCATCGAGCGGACCAACGCCACGATCGACGCCGGGAGAGATTCGCGTCCTTTTCCAACCCCCCAGTTAAGCAGACCGGTTGCGACAGCCATCCCTCCGCGCGACCAGGTCCGAGCAACGAAGTTATAGTCGGCGGTGGCTGTCGTCCCTTCAAGCACTAATGAGCAATATTTTCGACACCCACCACCTTACTTTCAACCGTCCTCGATGTCATCGATTCATCGTCGATAGATTCCTCCACGTCCTCTACGTCCTCGTCCCGTATTGACGAAATCATTGCATCATATCGAGAGTTATCTTGAAAGACCGCTTCCCATTCTACCCTCGCGTTCCTCGGCAGCGTCGGCACCTCCATAATCAAAGTCAGGCAGTCTGACGCCTACAAGTTATAAACAGACAGAATGCCGGTGGGTTGCCTACAGTGCCCTCCATCGACCAATAAGCCTTCGCGAGTCCCATATAGTCGACTTTGGCGACGTAACAGACACACAACGCCGCATCGCCTCTAATCGTGCAACCTTGAGCTCTCGCGATGGCCTCCAGGCTCGTCAACGAAGTCTCAATCTCCAAACGGCAGGAATCGAGGTCGCTGGCGCCGACGGGCATCGTCATAGTGTTGGGAACGAGGCCAATTTGGCCCGCGACGAAGAGGTGATCGAAGACCTTAGTGCGAATTAAACAAAACGGCGAACAAGGGACCATACCTTTACGGCTTGACTGTATGGTCTGCGAGCCAGAAGTCAAATGTTGCGCGGGTAGGAGCCAAAAAAAGAGGACGTACCCTATATTCGCAGGCCTTCAAAGTGTTAGCAAACGTCAAGCCCACAATGTACTAACGCCCAATAAGAGATTCCCTGCACATGCATGGAGTCCCGGCGCAATATTGGTGACACGTCCGGCCTTACAGCGAGGCAACCAACCTGAAACTGTACCTCTTGCGCCAGAGGGACTTCTACTGTTACTCTGCCGTAACTTAGCACAAATGCGCCAAAAATGAACTAAAACGCACCGCGTTGCCGGGTTCAGACTAAAAAAAGTCCCGTACACTTTATTCATAGCACCGAAGGACGACATCGAGCGCACGTAGACGTGCATTTTGACGACGTCTCTCCATGATAGACAGTGCTCGAATAAGCTCGCTAAACAACTTATTACGTTGAGAAGCGTGATAATCTCACCTTGAATCTGATCCATCACGTTCTTGAACTCCTCCTCCAACCTCAACCCAAAAGCCGTCGTGGTGATATTGCTCAAGGCCAACACCGTCCCCTTAATCACGACCGAGCGTTTCGGGATGCCAAGACGACCGCCATCCACGTGCGCAACGTCGACCCCGCCGCCGCCCTCATCATCGCGCAACTGAACACCCTCAAATAACACCATCTTATTTCGCCCCCCCTCCAACAGCCTCGCGCGGAGCGCGTCCGACAGCCCCACATCGGCCGGCGCTTTCTCTACCGTGTGCGCCCGTTTGATGCGCAGGTACGCCACAATCGCGAAGGCGTCGTCGGAGTGGACGATTGTTTCGGACTCGTCGCTATGGAAATGAAAGATCGAGCGAAGGTCAGATAAAACGCGCGGAAATTTCGAAAGCGAACATCACAATGCTCCTTGCGAACAGCGGTGAGTCAAGCGTGAGGCTCTCGTATTCCCCGCCCTCGCCGCAGATATGGCTATCGTATTTCCGATTCTGCAGGGTGCTTTAGCGCCAAATCACTGCAGCCTCACCAACCAGCTCGACAAAAGTGTCGTGCATCTCGCCCAAACTTTTTCCGAGATGAGACTTTTTCAGCTCTGTAGAGTACTTCAACCTCAACTCCTCGGAAACAGACATACCCATCCCCGCGACTTTGATCAAGATGGCGGTCAGGCCCGAATCAATCATTTCTGCCATCAGATCCCCCTGATCCCGTCTCCAAAGGTACGCCAAACATGTAAGACCCAGCCTCGAACACCTGGCCGCCAGCAAAAAAAAACAAAACAGATTCATCCAATTAAAATCGTAGAAACGGGCAAAAGCAAACAAGATATGACAAATGAAGATTGTAAGCAGCAACCTGCAAAGCTAGCAGAATAATAAATTACCAACACGTTCTCTACTCTGACCCTTTGGTAATTCGACAAGATAGCACCGACCGAGACCGCCTCGACGTCCGGTATGGCTTTCTATGAGCCATTTGGTTGGCCATCGCGTTTAAATTCGACAAACCTTGACGTCTCTCAGCAGTTCCATCAGATCCTCAACTTCATCATGCGAAGTTGACGACGCGGCATGGTCATAGTCACTCCCAATCTGAACGGACTTCCCAGCTATCTCCCTCCGGAACAACGGGAGGCCCATGCATTCCTGGAACAGGTGGATGGCGTCGTGGCCCACAGTTTGGTACATGAAGCTGTCGATCTCGTCTAAAGCAACCTCATTAGCGAAGGGCCAACCGGAGAAGGAAAGGAGAAATAAGGGCATAAATGCCCACCTTTATTCCCAGCGGCAGGAGGTCGTAAATTTGCCAATGCGACGATCTTGTGCCCGTTTGCCTCGCAGTGCATCATGTTGAAGCAGCTGTCCTTCCCCCCGCTAAGACACAGTTGTAAATAACTGAACAGTCATTAGAAAAAATTAGGACCTTAGCAACGCAACGGTTCGCATGCTGGCGCGTCGGCAAAGTGGCTTGAGCGGACCTTGGAAGCCACTTCAAGCCCGCTAGTGCTCAACAATTGACACGACCGTTGCGGGTTGCTGGTGGGTCGTCGCCGCGTCGGCCAAGAGCGCGTTAGTATCAGGAAACGTTTGCTCGTATGAACTTCTTTTGAAACAGGCGCAGACAGCTTGGGGCGCAGCGCGTGGCGTTGACGGCATTTATTCTGTATCAAATACTCACCATCGACGACCACTCCGATTTGCAAGCTCTTCAGTGTATCTCAATGGAGACGGCTTTCGGGTGATCATCGGCCACCTAGACATCCATGACTAGCTTGACAGGAAGACGCTTATCCAAAGCAAGCTGCTGTCGACTTCCTTCCTCTCCGCTATACCGCGTCGATTATGTGGTCGTGCGTCGACTTGTTTTAAGTCACCTCCGCAAACCGCTTTGCTATCACATTGGCCACTTTGGAGGCGGACGAAGCCTTGTACCGTCCTGACGTCCTCCGCCTAGCGGTGGAGGATCTACCTCGGTGTTGCCACGACCGCCACACTGCCGCCAAACTGCGTCGAGAATCTGGACGCGTCGACACTGGCACCGCGGCTTGGGAAGGCGACACCATATGATAGACCTAAACTTTTTACTATTTCCAATTGTTTTGGTGCAGGTGAACACGGTGATCGTACATGCTTCGTCAACTGACACCTGACGCTCCTGGCTCCTCTCGTGGTACCGGAGTCGATAAATCCTCAGCGCTGCTGGCCACGTTGGACTCAGAGGAGGAGGAGGAAGATGGCGAGACAGGGGATGATAAGGCAGACGAGGACGACTCGAGCGCAGAGTCGGACGCATCCGACGCCGTGCCGGGGTATAGTATGATCACACCGCCACCCTACCCC
>JADGJL010000499.1:0-19863 GCA_027600665.1 Irineochytrium annulatum
CGATCTTCCCGCCCGTGACGGCCGTCGCGGCCGTCCCGGGCGGGAAGATCGCGTGTGGAGGGTGTGGGGCTGTGAGGGGTGCGAAGGGCGCTGGCGCGCTTCGGACGTGGGGATTGACGTGTGGGAGGTGCATGGAGGTGTGGAAAAGGGTGAGGGAGGAGCAGGCGGCGGCGGCGGCGCAGGAGGAAGGTGAGGCGTTTGATGATGATGGTGTGGAGGAGGAGGAGGAGGATAATGATGTCGGGTTGCCGGAGGAGAGGGACGCTGCCGTCGCGGCGCATGCGGCCGAGGTTGCGAAGGTGCATGCGAGGTCGGTACAGACTCCGGCGGCAATGGAGGCGGCGAGGATCGCGGAGGAGAAGGCGGTTCATACGAGCGCGATCGCTGCCGTGGCGACAGCTCGGCGTGGCGGGTCGGCGGCATCAAGCGTGAAAAGCAATGATCACTCATCGAGTGAGGAGGAGTCGAGTGACGACGAGTTTGAGCGGAGAGGACGGACACGCGTAAATTTCTTGCGTTCTTTTGTCCATTTACGACACTTAACGTTATTCTTCTCAGTATCGGAATAACCCGCCCTACAAACCGAGCTTGAACACTCTCGGCGAGGAGCTCCGTCACTCCCCGGACGCGCACTCTGGCTCGACGGCCGTCAACACGCCCCCACCCCCGCAAGAGCCCGCCTCCACGCCCACTGCGTTCGTGTCCGTCCCTTTCCGTGCCGCGGCGCAGAAGAATGCGGCACCGACGTTGGAAGTACGGGAGACGCAGCAGCAGCAGCAGCAAACGCTCGGTCGGATTATGGGCAACATGATGGGCGGTAATGCGTCGCGGGACGACGTGGGCGTCGGCGGGCTGGTTGGTGACACGTCGGAGTCGGGGAGGGGTGGGGTGAGCATGGGGAAATCATGGAGCATCTTTTCGCATGGCAACAGGCGGAAGAAGGGCGGGGATGAGGGAGGAGGAGGCGAGGCTATGTCGGCGGCGGAACCGTCAGAGCCTTCGTCGAGCAAGGGTGGAGGGAGGAGAACTAAGGTCACGGGTGCGCGTTAGAGGTCTTTGGACGTCCTTCAATTTCTCCTCCATTTCTCTTTCACTGATTTATTGTCGGCTCGTGTAGACCGACTGCCGCTTTTTATTTACCTCGTGAGTTTTCTTTTTGGAGCTTAAGTCGCACATTGAAAAAAAAACTAGAAATTGTGCATCACATTGACTGTAGAAATATTTGTTGTTGCTTTATTCTGAATTTTTATTTCACTCTCGTTTAGCACTGCCTGTGGTTCATTATCCTCAATACATGTTCTTCTTTTTCACTCTACGAATTGGTTCGCCCTCTTTGTTCTTGATCTGGTCTTATGTCGTCCACGCTAGAAGAGCTTATTAGGTGGACGGTTGATTATTTAAACTCTCACGTTCTGGAAATTTCGGTATTTTCAGACCGAAAGCTTAAACAGTTTAAGCGAGCTTCTGACCAGGAAGACTGAAATTTAATTTGCTATCGAAGAACGGACACCGGTCTACAGTGGACTCAGTAAGGGACAGCGCCTTCAAAGTCTTTCGTAAGCTTTATTTCATACTTTCTTTCCTTCTTTCTTTTTTTCGTTCTTCCTAATTGTAACCGATCAATATAGGCTTTTACGACAAGGCCCAAGTCGTCCATCGCTGGTTCGTATAAAATGGAACGAGGATCGGCTGATGGCGCGCGGTAGCGTTCATGACCTATGCCCAAGCGGCAGCAACGCAAATCGACACCCGTGTCGCCGCCCTCGTCTACCATGTCGAAACCCGATGGCACCGCAGCGGAGACGAGCAGGAAGTTGCAGTACAGCCGTCTCTCTTCGCCTGAACTCGACAAAATCGACCGCGTTCGTCAGCTGGGAGTTAACGACCTGATCTCTCTTCCGCAAATCGCTGTCTGTGGGGACCAGAGCTCCGGGAAGTCGTCTTTGCTGGAATTTATATCTGGTAAACCTTTTGTATCAACTCCCTCGTTGCTTTGCTGTGATAATAGTTTTGACTTCACATAAATAGGTATTCCTTTGCCTAAAGGAGACGGGATGTGTACGACGTTTGCGACGCAGGTATTGCACATATCTTTGTCCTTTCAATGTTTGAGAGATTGTTCTTGTCCTAACGAAGCGTGTCCTAGATTGTTATGGCACCCGCGGACGAGTTCTCGTGCAAGGTCCAGCATCCAGTGCTGACTCCGGCCGAGTCCAACAGGACGCTCAGAAGGATTGCCGCCATCCACGACCTCATCGTCAAGGTCCGTCAACGAGTCGGGTCAGAGAAGATCACGTCCGACGTGATGACGATCGACCTTCGCGGGCCGGGCTATCCTCGCCTCACGCTCGTCGATCTGCCGGGGTACGTCCACTCGAGCGTCGAAGGTCAAGCCGACAACATCTCGCAAGTCATCGAGGGCGTTGTCCAGCCGTATATCGCAAACGAGCGCACAATTAACCTCGCCGTCTTCGCAGCCAATCGCGACCTCCAGACCAATTTCGTGCTTAAGAAAATCAACGACCACGACAAGACCGGCAGCAGAACCCTTGGCGTTTTCACCAAACCTGATATGGCCGACTCCGGCAATCGAGACCAAGTTATTGGCGCCCTCAACGGCGGTCTCAGACCGTTGGACCTCGGGTATCACGTAGTTCTAAACGGCAAGCTCGATGCTGACTCGGCTGCGGACTCGGATTCGGACGACAGCGATTGCGGCGACAACGGCGCCGAGCGCGAGCACGCCCGCCTCAGTGCCCAGCTTGAGCTCCTTGAGCAACAGGAGGACATCCACCTCTCCTCAAGCCCTTGGGACCGCGTTGCCCGCCACCACCGCGGGATTGCGGCCCTGCGCAACAGGCTCGTGGGGTTGCTAGGAGAGCATGTCACAAGGGAGCTGCCGAAGGTCCGCCGGCAGCTTTGGGACGACCTCGCGGCGCGCAAGAAGGAGCTGACGTTGTTGGGGGCATCGATGGACGACCCGGCAGCGAGGGAGAGGTCCCGGGTCGGGAGCGTCATGGAAGTCCGGAGGAGGTGGGATATGGCCGCAGATGGGAAGGCCGTTGAGGATGCGAAGGAGGAAGAGGTTCGACTTCGGGCTGGAATTCACGGGCTTCAAGTCGCACTGTACGACAACATCGACGCCGTCTGACACAGTTGACGGACGAACAGCTGAGCGACCTCATCGATGTCCACCGAGGCCGTGGCCCCGCCGCCTTTCCGTCGTATGTCACCTTCGCAAAGTGCGTGAACGAGGTTGTGAAAGGGTGGGAAGAGCCGACGATGAGCTATGTCGACAAGGCCGTCGCGCTTTGCTCCAACGTGCTGTCCTATCTGATTGACAGCCTGATGCCGGATTTGTTCAAAACCTGCATGCAGGAAGAGGCCCGGGCCCTCGTCAAGGATTGGAGGGATATGAACAGGAAGGAAGTACAGGAGCTTCTTGCAGACGAAGTTCACCCTCATACGCACAACAACTACTTTACGGAGCAAGCCAGGGCGAGGATGGAGGAGGACGTCAGGAACAGGCTTGGGAAGCAGGTTCAGGATGATATTCATCTACAGTATACGGGCTCGCGAGTTCATGCTATCGTTAAGGAGCTGCACGGCCACGAGTCCCAAGGCGCATATGAAGTCAAGCTGATGAGGGCCTATGTGGACAGCTACTGCCGTACGGCCTACAAGCGCTTTGTCGACTATATTTGCCTTCACGTCTTCGAGCGCATCGTTTTTCGTAAAGGTTCGAAGAGGATGGTCGATAGGCTCATGACGGTCGACATTTCCGCGTGCAAGGAAAGCTATACGACGGCTGTGAAGAGGGATAGGTTGGAGGATGACATCAAGAGGATGGAGGCGGCGTTGAAGGAGTTGTAGAGAGGGATGCAGAATATTTACTCCGCGGCATTGTTTGAGTGGCAGTCAGCGTTTTCGACAACGAAGGAAATCATATTTAGCAGGTTGATTGGATGCAGGATTGTAGCCCTTGGAGTATATGGTGGGGACGGGTGCGGAAGGTCAGTACATGGGTTACTTGCGAATATCAACTGGATGCAATAAAATCAAATATATATATACTCCCCTATTATCGGAGAACGCCGTGCTGCCAAATATGATGGAAGGAAGACTCGTCATCCACTTGCCCATTTTGGTGCTCGTTCTCTCGTTTGAAGCTTGCCGGGGCTGTGGAATTCTCGGCTCTCGTCAAGTTCCCGGTCCACCCATGCGCGCCACCGTATAAAAGTAGGGCCCTGGTCGACGACCGCGCGCGCCTCGGCTGGTCGACAGCGATGTGTCGTCCCGGGCCTGGTCTTGCGGGCCAGGGCTTGTCAGTCAAGCCCCCTGCATTGGGACAGTCCGAAAGTCCGAAGG
Organism: Irineochytrium annulatum; assembly: GCA_027600665.1. Classification (NCBI taxonomy): domain Eukaryota; kingdom Fungi; phylum Chytridiomycota; class Chytridiomycetes; order Chytridiales; family Chytridiaceae; genus Irineochytrium; species Irineochytrium annulatum. The sequence continues at coordinate 4,369 of JADGJL010000499.1, forward strand.
TTGCGTAGTGTACCCTTGAGCGTAATGTTCCTCCGGAATCCTCCGCCGTCGCCCACATCCTCGCGGCTCTGATCCACAGCCAGCCAACCATAACCGCGCCGACCCGCATGGGAGCGACGACCCCCGCCGGAGCGGATGACCCGATTCCGGGGCTCACGCCGTCGTCGGCCATCACGCCTCCCACATCAACCCCGCGCGACATTTCGACGCCAGCAACGACTCCAGGCGGCCATACCACTACCCCGGGTGCATCTCCGAGTGGCGATGGTCCCGCGACGGATGCCCCGCAGACGACGTCGATCATCAGCACCCCCCCACCACTGGTGATCCCGAGCCCGCACTCCGTCTCGGAAGGCTCGCCGGCGGGGGCGACAGGGATCGCGCCGCTGCCGGGAACCTCCACCGTCGTTGCAACCAAATCCCCCGCGGAGCTCTCGACGTCGAGTAAGTCGTCCACGTCGGAGAGGTCGACGACGAGGACGGGGACGTCGACGGAGGCGCTGAGGAAGTCAACGACGACGACGACAACGACTACGGGTGCATGGGGCGCGTCGGTTACGACCGGGACAACCGAAACGGCCGCGACCGACACGACCACTACGAGCACCTCGACGAGCGAGGGAAGTGCGACAACGACCTCGAGGACCGACACCGACACCTCTACTGCGACCGGCTCCGACTTCTTGACCGACAGCACCACATCCACGTCCACATCCGCCACCGGAACGTCAACCAGCTCACTCCTGTCAACCCTCCGCACCACCTCCATCACGCCCCTCACCATCCTGCCCTCCCTCACATCCGCACCACCACCATTCACGACCGGCAGCGGGGTCGGCGCGGGCGGGCTGTCGATCCGTTCAATCCCGGCCGCGACCACCCGCCCGGTCCTCTCGGGACCGCAGGTGGCGTCGTACGAGCCCTCGCCCTCGGCGTCCATTGCGTTCATCGTCGCGTGCGTCATGATCGGCGCGCTCGTGGTGGTTGTGGCGGGATTTTTGGCCTTCGTGTGGTGGAGGAGGAAGGGGGTCGGCGAGAAGGGTGATGGGGTGCAAGAGGAGGAGCGAGGGGCGCGTGCAGACGACGGCGGGGAGGAAGGAAGGAGTGTGAGGAGTTATGGGAGTGGAGGGGGGGACAGGATATTGCCGATGAGTACGCCGTATGGGCGTGGTGGGGTTGCGTAAACCTTACATTTTTTGATTCTCCTGTTCAAAGTGATCTTTGTTTTTGCCTCCAACGACATCGCGAACTGTTTTAGCATTTTCTTCTTTTCTATCTATTGATGGTGCGATTTTATCAACATCGTCGACGCCGAGCGGTTGTGAACTCCTACTCCATTTTTCTTATTTTCTTCTTTTCCTCTTTTATCAATTGATACTTAGTCTTGTTCTTGGCGACACTTTGGTCTTGGTCTTGTGCGACTCCGTCCCGTTGCTCGCAGCTTTGATTTTATTCCATCACGACACTTCGCTCTTACTTCCACATTTGTTATTCTGATATTCTTATTTTTTACCGAATACAATCCCGTACGTTGCGAGTTTGAGCGCTTGACCACAGCCGAAAACGGCTGAGGGGCCAGGTGTGGGGCCTACCACGCGATCAACGCTCTAGTATGCGTCACAGACATCATCCTCCAATATCAAATGCATAAAATCACTGTCGTCGCTCTCGTGTTTATTTGGATAGCATCTAGTCCATCGATATCCACCAGCAGTTATATATTTCAAATGCAACGACGTGGCGGCAAAAACGCCAACCGGCCGTGCTGAAGATTTCGTCAGGGCTATGCCGCTCAACAATGAATAGGAGGCAAAAACGTTCGCTTTTGTTATTGATAAAATACGAGTACGGCTCGCATTCTTCACCTTCACCAAAGCCATCCCCTTTTCTCCAGCGGATCCTTCGGAAAAGCGTCGGCCCATGCCTTCAACAAAGCTTCAAGCTCCACCCGTGCCTGCTCTCTATGTTGCCCCTTAACGTCGCCAGCCATGCGTCGGAGCGCCGTCAGCGCGTCAACGCACCTCCTCCTACCCTCACTCTTCCGCGCCGACTGCTCCCCGCTCAGCTGCCGGTCCCTCACAGCCTGCCAATACCCGAGCCAGAACAAACTTTCGGCCACCTCCGGGTGCGCCGCCGTGCCCCTCGCGACCTCCATCTGTCGCTCGCCGTCCCGCAGGGCCTCGATCCCGCTCGACACGTCCCCGCCCTTGCACATGACGCGCCCGAGGCGCGTAAGCGTCCGGGCGCTGTCGACCGTCACCGTCCTGACCCCGCCCGAGCTCCCGGTGCCTTCGCCACCGGGTCCACCGGCCTGCATGACCAACGACTCGGCCAGCCGCCGCCGCGCAGACCCGTACTCGCCCATCGCCTCCTCCACGCCCGCCAGCTCACCCATCAAACGCGCAAGCTCACGCGCCCCGCCCTCGCTGATCGCATCACTGCCGGCACCACGCCTCGCGGCCCGCGCGGCCTCCACGTCCCGCACCATGCCCAGCAGCCGCTCGTACAGCTTCCGGGCCTCGGCGTAATCACCCATCCCGACGCGACACCGCGCCATGACCTCCACGATCGCCAGAGCGCGGCCGAGGCTCTCCATCCGCGCGCGCTCGTCCTTCACTTCGCCGGCGGCGCCGATTTTCCCCGTCACGAGCGCGAAGGCCTCCTCGCCCAGCTTCAGGGCGGACTCGTGTCGCCCCAGTCGATACTCCAGCCCCGCTAGCGACATAACGTGCGCGGCGAGCCGTGCCGCCGCGCCGGGCGGCGCGCCGTTTTTCCCCTTGTCACCCTCACTCCCGCTCAAAACGCGCCTATCAAGCTCCACAAGCTCGCGCCGCACGTCCGCCGCGTCCGCCAGCTTGCCCTGTCTCTCCATGCACGTCGACAACAGGTCCAATGCCGGTCCCAGAGCAGCGGCGCTCACCCGCGGCTTGGGCTCCACCCCCTTCAACGCCGCCTCACGGCCCACGACGACGACGGGCTTGGCCGCGTTGGCCTTGATGAGCTTCACGAGGTAGCCCAGCAGCACGCCCGCGTCCTCCACGTTCCCGTCCAGCACGCACAGGTTCGCGGCCTGCATCAGCACGCCGGGCGCGATCGGATCCTCGTCGTCGTACGCGACGCCTCTACGGATCTCGTCCGCGAGATCCCGGGCGCGTTGGGTCGCGCGCGCGGCAGCCGCGGGCGTCAGGGTCGGGGGCGGTGCGTTGGGCGACTCCACCGGTAAGGGAGGGTCATCCCGGCCGGCCCATCGCGTTGAGGGCGGTGTTGCGGCGTCCAGGCCGACGTCGGACCATTTCTTGGGAGTCGGGGCGTCACAGGCGAGGTTTGGGGTTGGTGGGAGAAGGAGGGCCGCAGTGACGGCGGCAAGGGGGAGGGCGGCGGACAGCGTTCGGGGGATGGTGTGGGGGCCGTTGACCCGGATGCGCCGCGCGTAGGGCGGCGGAGGCCCGCGGGGACGGAGTCGGGCGATGAGACGGGCAATGACACTCTGCATTCTTCGCTTTTTCCAGCACCGCTCATGCCCCTCCACGCCACGATGCCCGCGCCAATCTCAGCGAACAAATCCACTCGTATGCGGGATCCTCCCCAGGTCGACGACGTCCTTAAGGTGGTCGTCGGATGCCCCGACGCCGCCGGTCAAGACCCAGAACTGGATGTAAATATCGTAGCAGGGAAGGCGAATAGAGAAGTCTAAAAAGAAGATTCGAAGCTTATTTGCGTATTTCGATAGAGCTAGCTTGGGGAAACGTGTCTTGTGGCTTGAAGAGAACGGTTGAAAGTGGGCTTGGAGGAGTTGACCACCAACAGCCTTCACCTCCCTGTCGACCCGGGAGGAGACCGCGCGCGAGGAGGCGACCAAGAAAAGGAAGAAGGCCGCAAGCCCGCGAACATCTAAGCGCCCGAACGGTCAAAGGTCCTACTCGACGCCCGTGACGGCGAGGCTTTCACGACCGCTGCTGTGAAATCAACGTTGTCAAAAGCTCCTCCCTGGCGCTCACTGACCGCCTGTGCTCCGAGCCGACATCATATGAGTGCCACTGCGGATTGATGGTGCAGCTCGTCAAGGGGCCAATCTACAATCTGGTTTTGTACATGAAGGAAGCTCGCGAACAAGTGTGTGGGGTGGATGGTGGATGGGCCCTTGAAGAGGTTGCAGGAGGAGAGGGTGAGGTTCACTAAAAGCTGTCGGGGGACGTAGCGACGACGCCGTGGAGCTTTGTAGTGTCATTGTGGGGAGTCGGTGAGGGTGGATGGATGAGGGATGGGGTGTACGTCCTTGATGAGCCGGATAAAATTTGGAGCCATGCCGAGACTTGCGATGGTCCCAGACTCTAAGGTGGATCCCTGGAAGCGTTGGGTGATGAGCCGGCACTGGCACATTTAACTCGTCCCTCAGTTGATAGTCGTAGTAAGGAGATTACGAGATAAGTTCAGCATGGAGTGACACGGTGACATACACAGGAGTGAAAAAGCGAGTTCTTCGAAGTCTTTTGTTGAATAGCAAGTGGAGGTACTCCGGGACAAGCCCTGTCCCCAATCGCCGGCCAGTGCGGCCCCCAAATGGCATCCCGTTCCCGCCCAGGCAGCCGAAATCTTAATAAATCTGCCGGGGGCCGATCTGTTAGCGGGCAATGACCACCGACAGCGTCCCGCAGCGTCTTGGGCCGGGGTTGCTATGACGATCCTTGTGGGGCGGCAATCGCGTTGCAAATCTGCAAATCTCCTTGTTGACGACGCGACTCATTTCTGCAGAGCGACCCACCATCGTCGTCTCCGCCCTCCGCCGACACCCCCGCCGACGACGCTTCCGCCGACTTGTTTGCCGTCGGCCGGCTCGTCTATCGGGCACCGTGTTCTGCGATCTGGAGGACTTGGACGTCGAGAACTTCAAGCTTGAGGCCCTGAACTTCTCGGCCGCGCGCCTGGACTGTTGAAGACCGGGGCGGAAGAGCTTTTCTGCTTCATCAGAGAAGGGAGTGGGCGAGCCTCGATCGCTGCGCCGAGGTGAACGCGCTCGAGAAGGGTGAAAGGAGGAATGTCAGCGGCCCTCCCTCAGAACCCAGCAAGCACGACCAGACGGAGATCCAGCATCTTAGGCCTGGGCGGAGGAGGCGGGATCAACGCCAACAGCAGCAACGCCTCGGCCAGCTCGTCTCCGCCGCCCGTGTCGCCAAAGGTGGGCCTGTCGAAGGCTGGGAGCGTGCTTAGCAGCGGGCACAGCGTCACGGCGACGGGGAAGAGGGATAGCATCGTGAGTAGGCGTGGATCGATCGTCGGGGCGAACGTGGTGGATTCGAACCCGCCGCTGGTTCCGCCTAGCAGAAGGACGTCGACCGTGGCACGACCACTTGACTGTGAGTTTAATTGCTTTTTCGTTCAGTTATGGCAACCTGAGCTTAAAGCTGGTTAACGCGCCTTCTAGCCACCTCCGCAGGTCAGATCTTGAAGTCATACCCCAGCGTGAACAACTCCTCAAACCCGACACCACCCCACCACTCCCTCGGCGGACTCTTCTCCAACGCTTTGATGAGCCGCGTCAACAGTCAGAAGAAGGACACGGGCGTAGGCCGCACGGCGTCGAATAGCGTCATGTCAGGGAACAGCCTGAACGGCCAACCGCCGCCACCCGCCGAGGACAACATCCTGGACCTACAAGACTACAACTTCCTCAAGTCTAGGATGCATCTGCTCACGCTTACGTTTATTGACGACGCCGTCGAGAACGAGTACGAGAAGTTCTTCCTTGCGAAGAACCTGGCAAAGTGGCGGCGGAACATCTGCATCATCTTCCTTAGTAGCACCGCGCTCTACCTTTACGTCATGGTCAAGTCGCCGCACGAGTCGAGGTACTGGAGCGACAACTTCTCCGAAAGCATTAAACTCAACACAACCGAGACCCTGATAAGGGAACACGTTGTACCGGAGGGTGTCACCGGTTGGAATACGGGATACACTTGCCCCGATGGATGGTTTTGGTTAGCATTAAAGAAATGCTCGATCTCTGTCCTTAAGCCCTTTCTAACCTCCTCACTTAGCGCCATCTGCGACCCGGACTACCTCTGCAACGCGTACGAGTTCAAGTACGACATCATCTTCTGGGCCCTCGGCGTCGCACTCCCTTCCATAGTGGTCCTGGCCACCTCCTTTCGGCTGCAGGCGGTCGAGATCGGCCGACACATCCACCTCCTCTCCTCACTCTTCACGTCCGTCATCACCATCGTCGGCTGCTTCGCGCGCTTCATCGTCATCGAGCCCAACACACCTATGTACGAGACCGCCTTCCTTTCCATCATTGCCGTCACGTCCTGCTTCGTGTTCCTGCGAATGCGATTCTTCCACGCCGCGCTATCGTGTATTTTGATCGTCGTCGCGTACGGTCTCATCTTCTTCAACCGGATCTTCTACCCGCCGTCGGACGGTTACGCGGGGCTAACGATGAAGGTCATGAGCCTCTGCGTGCTCTCCCTTGCCGTGATCGGTGGCATCATATGCTCGTCCTGCTTCGACGCGGAGATCTTCTACAGGGGCCAGTTCCTCATCTCGCACAACCTGCAGAAGCACAACATGAAACTCATGTATCAACTGCAGAGGTTGCAGAAGGTTTACGGGAACAAGGCCGCGGACTTCGACTCGCCGCTGGAGAAGAGCGTCATGATCATTCGGTCGATGATGGCGGACCCGTCGCTGACGGCGCAGCACCTGCTCGAGCTTAGCCAGGTCCTGACTCTCTTGGGTTCGAGCAACCTGCTTGCACCGGACTTGGAGAACCAGGTCACGGAGTTCATGGACACGGAGCAGGAGGTGATAACACCCTTTACTCATTCCTTGCGAACGTACTAACGAAATCTGATCATAGGCATGGCTCTTCTCCGAGATTGCGCCACGACGCAAGACGCAGCGCAACCGCCAGTCCATGGCCATGAACCGCCGCCGTATGTCCTTAGCCCAGGACATGCACATTAAGATATCCGAGACCATCTCTGAGGCGCCTCAGGTGTCCTACTCCATGGGCTCGATTCCCGAAATGAAGCAGCAGCAGATGCCGAACGGCGGCCGCGCAGCCCCTCATGGCGCAGGCGCCGCGAATGCGGGTCACGAGGGCCAGGACACGCCAGGGAGCGAGGCCGGGACGGTGGAGTCGATCAATGGCGCCGGGGGCGGGCTTGTCGCTGGTGGTGGTAGTGTGCCAGCGGGGAGCGGGGGTAGCGTGATGTTTAGGTTGGCGGGCGACGGACAGCAGGGCAGCCGGCTGGCGCTCACGGAGTTGGAGTCGCCGCTTGGACTGTCGTCGCAGGCGTTGGCGGGGTCCACCGTTAACGGGAGTTATGGTGTTGGAATGGGTGTGGCGGGCACGCCAATCGGCAGCCCGTTCGCGGGTGGGATGTTGAAGAAGTCGACGCCGGCGCCGGCGAAGCGGCAGCCGCTGACGTTCGACGACCTGCTGGACCTGCCGCGGATACCTGACCTGCTGGCGAGGAGCTACGAGTTTAACTGGCCCATCTTCGAGTTCGCGGACGCTGCAAGCGGCAAGTCGTTGAGCGTGCTGGCGTACCACTTGTTTAAGCGCGAGGGGCTTTTCATGCATTTCCAAATACCGCTGGATAGGTTTTGGAAGTTCATTACGACGATCGAGCAGGGTTACCATGCCGACATTCCTTGTGAGTTCCTATTTAACACTTTGTGTTCGGCGAGAAACTGCTAACGTCAAAATGCAGTCCACAACTCTACGCACGCATGCGACGTTCTTCATTGCATGTCCCACTTTGCGCACATGGATCACATAGCAAAAATAACGACCGATTTCGACATCCTGGCACTTTTCGTTGCTGCCATCATTCACGGTAAGCTAAAGAGAGCTCATAGCAACGTGGTCTAACACAGTTTCTGCTTGCTAGATTACGATCATCCCGGCTACAACAACAACTTTCTTGCAAACACGTACGACGTGCGAACGATCCTCTACAACGACCGGTCGGTGCTCGAGAATCACCACCTCGCAAGCGCGTTCACGGTCCTGAAGAAAGACGACTGCAACTTCCTCTCGCAGATGCCAAAAGCCGAGTTCAAGTCCCTGAGGGAGACGATTATTGAGGTGGTGCTGGCCACTGACCTCTCGCAACATTTCGTCATTCTCTCCATGTTCAAGAACAAGGTGAGTTCTTATCATCTGCTCTGCTTAGCGCGTTTCGCTAATATTGGAATTCTTCGAAAGGTTGGACAAAGCTTTGACCCAGACGAGAGCCGCGAGGACCGCGTCCTCCTGTGGAAGATCCTCATGAAGTGCAGCGACGTGTCGAATCCGACGAAGGAATGGTCCCTCTACGACAGGTGGTGCAAGCTCGTGATCGAGGAGTTCATGCGGCAGGGAGATATGGAGAAGCGCCTCAGCATCCCTGTGAGCCCTTACATGGATCGCGATAACATCAACGTGCCGTCGAGCCAGATCGGCTTTATCGACTACGTGATCCTCCCGCTCTTTGACGCCTATGACAAGTACAACCCTATACCCCATATCATGGAGCACTTGAAGCGGAATCGGGATCACTGGTTTGTTACCTTTCTCTTGTTAACAGCTAAAGAAGGCTGGGCTGACATTTGATGTCGTTGTAGGGGTTACTTAAAGGCACTAGGCGTGATCCACATGGCGAACGTGACACCTCCTACCAACCATCCGACAGGGAACAATTCGGTACACACGAGGGAGTCCTCCACTCACGTCGTCATCATGAACCCGTAATCCCGTTGCTGGCCGCCGTCTTTCCCAACTCAAGGCTTTCGAATGAGATGTGGGTATTTTCTTTACTTCGTGGGGCAGTTCCACGCCGACAATAGAACATAGTAGAGTTGCTAGAGTTGTCAGGTTAAGCCCGCATTTAGTGCAATCTTTCCTTCATTTTATGTTTGTCACAATACGCTCGGCTCTACAAGGCCTCTTCTGCTTTCGTTTCGTTCTGGTTTAGCAACTTTTAGAGACTTCTCATCACGGGCAACCTTGTAATCAACATTCGCATACTGTTTATTCTAGAATAAATCAATGAACGTTATTACTGGGTTGCTAAAATAATGCCTTCTGTTTCTCTGGCGACGGATGGGACCTCTCGAAGTTCTAGCCCGCCCAGGAAATTTCCATACATCAGCCAAGTTACAGCAAGGTTCTTTTTTATTCATTTATTTATTTATTTACTTGTTTTTCTTTCAAATGTTCCACGTAAAATGACGGAATTAACCAATATTATGCGACAAAAGTGAAATGCAAAACGACGTGCAAGCCTTCAGAATACGAAACAAAAACCGCTATTAAGTGAGGAAAAGTCCTGAGAGGAAAACGATCATCAAAGATAGCGGTCCAAACGGCGATCACCGCGCCGCTACCGCCGACGCTCCGCCACCCAGTACCCCGTTTCTAGCCCTAGCCCCACCTACTTCGTCCTCCATCCGTCTCTTCTCCCTCCTCCTCCTCCGCCTCTCGTCCTTGATCGTCGCCTCCCTAGCAAACGCCGTGGTCCGTCTCATCAGCCGCTCCATCGCCGTCATCTCTCCCTCGTCGTCCCCATCATCATCCGCATCCGCCTCCGCTTCCGCCGGCAGGAACGCCGCGCCCTCCGTCCGCCGCCTCGGTGTCTCTGTCATGGCCGCACCACCAGAGTCCACCCGCGGCGGTGGGAGCAAATTCGGCGCCTTGGGTGGTGTCGTCGGCGTCGCGGGAGCGTCAGCGCCAGTGATGCCTGACGGGAGCAGTGATCGGGCCGCAGTGCGGCTGAGGAGGCTAAGGTTTGAAATATCGTACTTGCGCCCGCCGTTCTGTTTGCGGATACGGCGGCGCTCGATGCGGGCCTGGACGGCTGTGGCGTTCTTCGCTACCTTGGCGCCGAGTTGTTCAGTCAGGAGGCCAATCACATGGGCAAAGGAGCCGATCGCTTTATTTAGAGCGAACGGTTTTAATGGTTTGTAAAACAGAAGAAGATGTGATAAATACCGGTAAAGATGAAGACATTCCAAAATTCCCAGGACCAAGGCGTTGATGGGATCAGATCACCATAACCGATGGTTGTAAAAGTTGTGAATGTAAAGTAGACCGAGTCCATGTAAGTCCAATTGGGTTCAATCTTGCTGAAGATAGCCGCCGCGATAAGCCACCTTCGAGTCAAGCGATTCAGATTAGAAGCAATAAAAACGGGCAGAAAGACGCACCAGCCGATTAACGAAACCACGACTCTTATGGTTTTGCTCCTCTCCAACCGCTTCTGCAGCTCCTCATCCATCCTCAAGTCTGCCGTCAGTGTTGACTCCTCCCCGCGCGTCGACACCCCTCCAACCGTCACCATCTCCCCAGTCGTCGTCGAGCCGTCATCCTCGCTCTGCTCGGCCTCCATCTCGTCCTCGCGGTCGCCATTCCAGAACTCAAGCGCGTCCGGAGCAGGCGCGGTGGAGGCGTCACCCCCGACGACGTCGATGGAAATCGAGGCGCCCAGCGTCGTGGTCGACACTGTGGTGACGTCCTGACCCACAGGTTTCGTAGGCTTGGCGAAATATATCCCGGCGCCAGGGGCGACATCTGTCTCGCCCACCGAGATGTTGACCGAACCGGCTAAGTTTGCGTCCGATGCAGGTCTGGAGCCCGTAACGGCCTCGTACGCCATGCGGATAAACGATTTCCCCTTGTAGCCCGTGGCGGGGTTAAATTGTCCTGGGAAGAGGATCATGAGAACGTTTGTAGAGAAGGAGTCGATGGGCCTGGTTGGTTGTTGCGGGGGAGGGTTCGGGGATGCGAGACCATGCTGCTTGCGCTCGAGACGCTTGCGGGCGCGCTCCTCGGAGCGGATGCGGCGCCACTCATTCATGCGGATGACCTCGGCTTCGCCCTTCTCGACCATATAGTCTTCTGAGGCCGAGATGAAATAGCCAATGCATGCTGCGGCCACCATGAAGTAGACAAAGAGAAAGAGACGTGAGGCGGTTGTTGTTGGGGAAACGTTGCCGTAGCCTGACAGTGGCGCGTGAGCAACAGCATGGCGCCGTAAGACATACCGATGGTCAAGGCCGTTACAATGACGAACTCGGACGCGTCCGCAAAGTTCCACCCGCCGCTGTCTTTCTCGAGATAATAAAACGCGGTCGACCCGATGGCGATGACGTAAACGGCCCATAAATTCGCAATGAGCAGCTTCCTTCTCGACGCGCCAATGTCATCGTTTTCCCCCCTCGTCCTCCACCAGTCCATTAGGAAGTTCCTAAATACGAACGCGCTCGCGCAGCAAGACAGCAGGCACGCCGCGAGGCCCTGCCCCCACCGAACTGTTCCCCTCGCCATCACGTCGTCCGCCACGGGTATTAGCACGAACGACAGCAGCGCCCCCAGCGCGGCCACAAACTGGCACACTGTCGCGATCAGGTTGAAGACGCACGTGGACTTGTGCGCGATCTCGTTTAGGCGGACGAGGATGGAGAGCTGGATGGCGACGGCGAAGAAGATGGCGACGCCCAGGAGGATGAATTGCGTCGTGGACGACGAGCGCACGGTGACGGGGTCGCCGTCGACCACGACGTAGTACCAGCCCTGCATGGCGATGGAGCGGAAAAGGGTCAAGTTGCTGCGCTGAAGTTAGCAACAGTTCATAGCTGATGAATTCTGCCGAACAAACATGTAGATCTGGGCTAGAGCAGCGAAGAAGAACGGCTTCCCCTTTTCGCCAATACCCGGCTTCGAAAGGGCCCGCATCTTCATTTTCGACCGTACGGCTCCTCCGAACAGGCTCTGACGTAGATTCATAGTCAGCCAGGTATGCTCGAAGACCTCGCGAGGTGGCCAAAGCGCTCGGTTCGGTCGGGGGAGAATCCCAGGAGCTGGAGGCCAGGGATGGCGAGCGGCCGGTTGGGGCTGCAAGTGCTCGTCTGTAACTTTGACGATGCGAACTTAGATGCTTTTCAGGATAACAGATAATAAGCTTACACAACTCGCGGAGATCTACGCCATCAAACGCAGTATAGTCCCATACGCCAGTACTGCAACAAGTGCGATTTAACGTAAATCTTATTTCCGTTTTCTTTTTCCCATGAACGACCCGACTTGTTCGCCGTTATAACGTTTTTTCCAATGACTTTTACAACACGTGTAGTTACCAGTCAAAGATTTTAATTACGGTTGTTGTGATATGTGGACTTTCAACGACAAAGCAAGGTACTAAAGCCATATTGACACCAATCGAGAAAGAATACAACTCTAGCATTATGAAATGTGTGCGCTTCAAACGTAAGGTGAAAAAGCGAAATGAGAGGCGGAATGTTATCATCGCAAACTAAACTAACGACAATTAACTGCATGGTGGTAGCTGTACAAAAGGGGTCCCTAGCGTGCACGACTGAAAAACAAAATATGCATACGAAGGACCTTAATAAAGAATGCCGCGAACAACAAACAAACGCTGCTCAACAAAAGTCGGCTTAAATAGGAAACCCTCATGTAACTTTTCACGCTACAACTAATAATCGCTCACCCAAATGCCTAGTACCCCTCATCAACCTCTCCCGCGTCCTCATCCGCCACACTAGCCGCACGATTTCTCCCCTCAACCCATCCAACATGCACGTCCCAGGATCCGCTGCTCTCCTCTTCCTCGACCTTGATCTCCTCGACCTCTTTGTACTCCTTGTGCTCATGCTCCTTGTACTCCACCCGTCTGCTCCTCCGTCGCATCTCCCGATCCTCTTGCGCGTCCACCCCGTCTTCTTCTTTCACATCCCCGATACTTTCGTCCATCTCGCTATCCTCCTCTTGTTCACCGTCATCAGCTCTGTCCCGTGCCTCTTGCGTCGCCTCCCTCTCCTCCACCTCATCCCTATCCTCTATCGTCTCGGCCCGTCTCGCGTCCATCCCTTTTAAATCAACCATGACGGCCTCGAGCTCATCCAACACCCCGTCACACAGCTTCGCGACGTCTTCAGGTCCAACGCACATACGATGTCTCGCTAGCCGACCGTGGATCGCCTTCAACTTCACCGTGATATTACTCGGCGCCGCCGCGGGTGCACCCTTCCCATCCCATCGCTTGGCCGACGGTGCCGAAGCCTTAGTCGTGTTCTTCGACCCCTGCGGCCGCCCTCTTCGCCGTTGACTTCCACCCTTGGCGCTCGCATACGGATGCGCACGAGGGGTAAGCGATGCCAACGGCGACATGCTCGGCGTGTCGCTTGCCGTCGGGCTCGGCGACGTCGGTACCATCGCAACCATGTGCTTCGGCAAGGGGGCCGGGTCGGGGTTAATATTTTGGTTCGGGTCGACGCCCGTTGTGTCGAAGATTGATTGGCATGTTACGTCGTCGGTGGGCGGGTAGATGTGGTCGGGGAAGCGGCGATGCTGTTCTTGCACGATCACGCGGCCGGATTTAAAGCGCGAGGGCAGGATGCGGAGAGCGTCCTCGCGGGAGTCGCCGGGGGGTAGGTCCATGACGGTGAGGACGGCCTCGGCCGAGACAATTCGCCATCCCGTCTTCTACATCAAGCCAATATAATAAAAAGAAGGGTTAGGTGAATGCGTGGGTCTAGTTTATGAAAACACTCACAGTCCTCAAGATTCCATACATGCCGCCAACCCCCATCAGCTTCTCGCCCTTCACGTTATCATACGCCGTCTCCTCCAGTATCTCCCTTAGCTTGTGCACCGCGGCCTTCCGCACCAGCTCCACATCCGATCGCGGCCAGCTGAGGCGCGGCTCCACAAGCGGGCGGAACCACGACGCCGTCGGAATGAAAGATCTGGAGCGAGATATGCCGTCTGTTTTAGAGTCAGATTGTGCTGCATAGGATGAGAGAAAATCCTGTCTCACCGATCACGACGTCCTTGCTCTTGACGGAGTAAACGTACATTTGGGTCCCCGGCGACGGAAGCCGGTGGATCTTCGATGGATGAAGGTGGAATGTTTGACTTTTCTAGAGTCGAATGATCGTCATGAGCACCAGTGGACCCCCACAGTGAACACTTCACGTTGTGGTGTTACAAGGCTCGTTACCCACACAGGTTATAGCTCGAAATGAAAAATGGTCAGTGCAAATTAATATTATTTTCACCACTTTACTTCGAAGGATTTCGAAATGAAACGATCACCTAGCTGCACTTATGTTTTATGGCCGAAAACTCTATTTTAATTGTTTTGGTAAGAGTTCGAATCCCGGCCGACACACAATCCATATGAATCTTCTTTTTGCATGCCCGCATCCAACTAGCCAATACCAAAAAAACAGCAACGAAAAATTCACAGATTAGTTTCACTTGGATTATTAAAGAATCCACAACCTGAACATGTACCACAATATCAGACTCTCAAATTTGGACACATTAATATCAATGGACTGGCGAGGAAGAATGATGCCGTAGCGGCTTTTATGGAAACAAATGGTGTACATTGTTAAAAGGATATGCAGCAGGAATGCCCTGGCACCTACTTAGTCGCCACTGTGAGGTCTGTGTTGTAGTGTGGAGGTAGTGTGTGTTGATCAATAAATTGAGGTTGGAAAAAAGGTTATTCTCTGTTGATTCTAGTTGAGCTTAATACACCTAAAATGCGCCTTGTAACGCCTACTACGCCTAGTAGCGCCTACTACGCCTATAACGCCCGACACGCCCGAAAAAGACGCCCCGGCGACGCCCGAATAAGTCGGCGCTCCCGGCGGTCCCTTCGGCGTCGTCGGCGTTGTTCTAACTATCTAAACTCCGCATCAGGCTACTAAGGAGCGAACTAATAACTAATAAAGACTACCATTAAAACCAACACTCCCCCATTCGCGTACTTAGTAGATCCCGAGGCCCTCGCAGTACGTGCCGAAGGCGGGTCCATTAAGTGGTTTAGTAAACATGTCCGCCGGGTTCCTCATCCCGGCAATACGCTTCACTTCAATTTCTCCAAGACCAACTTGCTCACGAATGAAGTGGTACTTCACCTCTATATGCCTCGAGCGCGCTGCTGCTGTTCTCGTTTGTTGCCAGTGTGAAATCCTATAGCACTTCAATATTTTCAGCGCCGTTCACAGAGCATTATCCTACGGAGAACGTGATACGTAGTATAATTATCCTCAAACAACCTCAATACATCCTTTATTCATTTCCCCTATGTCCTTCACTTCATTCTTCATCCCTCCTTTATCCTTAGAGGCACGCTGCATGACGTCGAGAGCTATACGGGATTTAAACAGATGTATAGCTCGACATAAAAGCCTATCATCACCTTTGAGGTTATGCAGCGTGTCGGCTCCATTTATTGAGCCAGCCCACTGTTTTTCCCCTTGTGGTTTTTGGTGGAGAATATTATTTATGCTTAGTTTATTATTTCCTTCTTGTATTATTTCCCCCCTTTTAGTTATGTTTTAATTACTTGGTGTATTAGTTAGCCCTCTGTTCAGTTTAGTTAGTAATGCATTCTCTCCTTTGTTATGGCCTGATTTACGTTTCCAGATTTACCATTTACTTCCTATTTGCTTAGTATGAGTTAGAGGATCACCTCT